>OY992896.1:12894062-12929062 GCA_963921405.1 Cepaea hortensis
CCTGGCTGTTGCAAGACTTGTAACTAGTGAGGCTTATGCTGGTTAAATGGGGTTCTAGTTATGCTTAGCATTTTCTGGAACACAGCTATACACACACGCGCGCACGCACACGCACGATCACACACACACACACACAGACACAGACACACAGACACACACACACACACACACACACACTTCCATGCCGATCCAGTGATTTAATTCACAAGATCGCGATTTATGGAAATTGATGATCTCTGCAGGCCAAGAAAATGCCACAGAGAGTATTTAGAATTTTGCAAAAGAATAATAAAACCGGCTGCAGAGCCCAGCATTGAAAAATATGGAATTTCCAACAAAGCCCCAATGACATGTTTTCAACATAATAGCTAGACGCTGATTCCAATTGCTAAATCGAAAGATTGAAAATAATTGAGTGATTTAATCGAGTTGTGCATGCAACTTTCCTTGCACATCGCCCATAAATAAACACGGCCAAAAAATGCCTGAAAAGGACTCCTGATGGAACGCTTTTAAATGGCCTCGATACAATGGGAATTCCCAGAGTGTCTTTAAGTCATGCAACGCGGTACGTCAAATAAGCTTAGACAACTTTACTTTCATTGTCGCGTAGGATAATATAACGTTGGTGGTCAGTGCTTGTTTAATTATTTGTGGATCGACTTGGGTTGAGTGACAATCGGGAGATTTTTGGGGTGTTGATAATTATGTGGAATGCAATTAACTTGAGGTAATTCTGTGAGAGCGCTATGGGTGTGAGCTATGAGCAGACAAGCTGAAAAACATCTAATGGCAGATGAAATGTGGTTTCTCAGGAAATTGCAAATAATATCATGAACAGACAGACAAACCAATGAGTAAGTCCTACAAGAAGCAAATGAAAATCGTAAACTGGTTAGTGAAATTAGACGTAGACAGTCAACATGGTTTGGGCACGTTATGAGAAGAAGTAAACTAGAGAACTTGGTGACAACTGGTAGGAATGAGGGGAAAAGAATAAAGGAGAAGGCAGAGAAGTAAATACCTGGATGGCTTCGCCATGTGGTATGGTCGAGACAAGAATGTAGAGCTGATCCACGAATCTGGTGATCGTGTGAGATGGCGAAACATGACCGCCCTCGTTTATAGACATGGCACATGATGATGGTGATGATGATGAATTCTGTAAATGTTATGTTATTATTCGTATGTTTCACCTTAATTAGGTACAATACTTATATATATATATATATATATATATATATATATATATATATATATATGTGTGTGTGTGTGTGTTCCTGCATCTGTCTGTCTGTCTGTCTGTCTGCTGTCTGTCTGACTGTCTGTCTGTCTGTCTGTCTGTCTGTTTGTATCTGTCTCTGTCTGTCTGTCTCTGTCTGTAAATTATTTCTGTCTGTCCACAATCCTGCCTGCCTGCCTGCCTACCTACCTACCTACCTACCGACCGACCGACCGACTTACCTACCTACCTACCTACCAACCAACCTACCTACCTTCCTACCTACCTACCCATCGACCTACCTACCTACTTACCACCTCTGTCTGTCTGTCCAGCTATCTAACCAGCCAATTGTCTGTCTGTCTGTATCTGTCTGTCTGTATCTCCGCCTTTCTGTATAAATAGATGCCACCGGTTTCACCCCTTTAGCCACAAATAAACCGAGAGAAGAACCGCACAATCTTCACGCAATACAATGCTGACCCAAAAGATCGTCTCAAACCGCGTCTCCTTCCACGAAAATAAAAAAGTGGGGATCGGAGATCAAATTCATTTAACTTCCGGTGTGGTGGCGAAATGGATGGATCGTAAATTCGGCTTCCGGTGGGTGGAGGTAACAAGGGCAATAATTTAAGAGATTTCACAGAAATGTTGAGATTGTAGACTCCTGAACATGCTGCAGCCATGACGATAGATCAAGTAATACAATATATCCATTATTGGTTATTAATTAGCACTCATAAAATAATAGGAAATACCCCTTTCTTCTGCAATCATCTGTTTTTGATGATTTTGCAATTGGGGAGTTGTTATAATAGGGCAGTTTGCGCTATATAAGATTCACAGTGTATCGCAGCTTCTCGTGCGTAAGTCAAGCTCCACCTACAGGAGCGCAAATGTAACTAGACTAGTACTTGCATTTACATTGGTCCAGACCTTGAAGCATAGCTCCGTGGTCTCATCTTTCACTAACTCCCGTGAACATCTCTAAGCGATCTCAACTTTCCATAACTCATTTGAACATCTTTTGGTGATCTCAACGTTCCATAACTCCCGTGGACATCTCTCCAGGGTGCGACCTATCCACATGCTCTTGGAGCATCTCTCCATGGTGTCACCTATCCACACACAAGGTCCCCATTCTGGCCAACACTTCAAGGATCGACATTCTTATGTACTGGTGTGAAGCTCTAGAACCAGCAACGCACACCCTCCTCATCCCTGTTCTGGGAGCTGGGACGAAGAACTAGACACCACAATCCTCTTGAAGACGGCACTGTGATACCGGGTCAGAAAGATAGTGTCTACCAGCTTCACTGGATGCATGTTCCTAGTAGTAGGTCCACCGTCTACTCTAAGATGTTGTTGTATTGTGCTACTATAAGATCTGGCCCAAAGCCTTTGCCATGCCTATGAAAGATATGTTATAGAAAACTAGCCTGCTTTACAGTATTTATTCCTTTTCACTAATTGACACTTATGACGTGTCTGCTTGATCTTGAAAAGACAAAGGGTATAGGGTATCTTATATTTATATTCTTTTCATTTATTCTCTTTACTCTTGCTGGGTTTCTGTCGCTGACCTGAGAGGATGGTCTTCCAGATATTGACAGGTCAGTAACGTTTGAGGGTATGTAAAGTAAAGAACCCATGTTCACTCCTCAAGGCGTATTGTACTTAATGGTACTTAACCCATATTTTATAGACTGATTAGCACTTTAAGGGTAATTTGATTTAATATCACATCCTAAGATATTTTCTGGTCTGTTTTAATAACCTGCCACGACTCTAATTCTAACTCATGGTCACCGGGCCCGTAGACAAGAGTCTGGCGACACACTACAGCGGCTCCGGAACATTTGAGCGGCCAAGCTTTTTAACGAAGCATTCAAAGGGCAGGAATCATGAACACTTAGTTCTTCTCCCTGTTACTTTATGTGGCTGTTTCCCCCAGTAACATTAGGCATTTTATCACAATCCTGGCCTTTGACTTCTTCGTTGTTTTGGCAAATGGTTGGAGCAGCAGTTCCTGTTAGTAGGGTATGTTGCGCGATGCACCATTGTGGGAGAAGCTGCTGAATATATTGAAGCATATTTCACACGCTCCTTGCAAGAATAAGGAGCAGTGCATATATTTATTGTAATATTTCTCCACTTACTTCTTCAAAGAGGGGGGCGAAGAACGAACGAACGAACGAACTTTAATCTCACAGGGTCACAAATTGGGCACGCAGGCCCGTCATACATTTGACACTTCCAATCACATAGGAAAAAATACACATTGTCAAATGAAAGTTGTGAACATAAACAATGTATATTACCATGTTAAGAGACAGGCAGGCAGCCTCATGCATACATACATACATACATACCTGCATACATACTAACATCATTTGCACAAACTCACAGTTATGCACCCACTCAATAACACACAAATACACACTCCATCGCATATACACATACTCACTCACAATCACAAACTCACTGACAAAAGTTTACTTACTTAAGCACGCACACACACACACACACACACACACACGTACACAAATATATACACATGCGCATACACCCACCCACACACATCCCGCAGCCAACCCCCCCCCCCCTCCCCCCACGCACACACATACACACACTCACACATCATGTAACCAGCCCTTTGTTTATGAAACCCAGAAACAAACTATTACTTTCAGGCGCTGATAGTGAGGTAGCTGGTTCAACCCCCACACCCGCCAGTTAGACTAAAATGTTGACTTCTCGTCCTTGACTTGGGGGAATAAATTACAAATTCCTCAGATGTTGGAGTGGGTTCGCCTAATGGCCGAGGGAAACTGATAATTGGGAAAGCTAATCCACATGCTAAAATAAGTCTAACGCACTAGAAGTAGTTGTTCGTGTATGAACTATGGTTTAAAGCGAGAGAACAAACAAAAACAGCTTCGTCCGTATGTTACCGGGACACAAAAGGAGGAAGTGATGAATAGTAATACTGAAGATCTCCTGTACATAATGTGAAAGGTAACTAAAGAGGGTTGGTCAGAGCCCGACGATCTCAAACCGTAGGCACATCAGCCAACATCCAACCAACCTTGAGCTGGCCTACAGAGGGCTTGACTTGCGTGGTTGTGGGTCTATAGTCCACTAGAAGTCTCTAAAGCAAAAAGAATAAGAAGAACCAACAGCTCGGGATAGAACTACGTGGGTCATTCAAATGAAAACTATAATTGTTTTCATTCCGGGGTCGGGGGGGGGGGGGGGGGGGGGAGGGGGGGATATGATCTGAAAAAGTAAAGAGCACATGTATCATTTTAATGCAAGTTCTGCAGCGCCGATAAAGTGCTTGGATTCCTCAGAACAGGAGTCAGCAAACTTTTTTCACAGTGGGCCCGATAACTGACAAAATGACGAGTTAGGGCCGCATAATCATTCTGTACAATACCTGCAAGCCAGTATGAAAGCTCTGAGAAAAAAGACGAAAAACTAAGTTCAGCATTCCGTGTTAATCATGGGTGAGTGGCGAGCAATGCACAAAAACCAAAGATAGCCAACATATTTATTTACCAGAAAAGTTATCAAAGAAGGCGACGTTAGCAAAAAAGATAGTTACATCAGACATAATTAAAATCCTATTGAATAACAAGAAAAGCATAAGACTAGGGGATACTGGTGAAGCTACGGCTCACTAAAAGTACATATAAAGTTTATAGGTACCTTTGGTAATAGAATATATAACTAAATATGGTATGCAAAATATATAAATAAGGCCGGCCTAAAAAACAACAACAATAGAGCAGTCTTTTTAAACTGGGGTTCCGCGAGTGGCAGCCTGAGGTTCCACCGAAACAGACCGAAATCGCCTAAATGCAATACTTCTGCCCATCTGGTTTATTACATAAAGTAGGACAGACACTTGAATCACCGCACAGAGTTCTTTGAGCAACGTAAACATTTACGTAAAGATCTGCTCCAGCAGAAAGGTTGAAAACCACTGGCCTAGAGACCAGCTCAATTAACGCCTTGACCGGGGAATTTTTCTGAGCTGGTGATAATATTTTCGCAATAACAAGAGGCGTCTATGGCATTTCTAAGCTAAGTTTCCTACTTTATTGCCTCTATTCACACTTGTAGTTCACTTACCTATTACTGCCAAACAAAGAAATCCTTGCTACATACCTATAAAATGGATGACAGGCAAAAAGAAGTAAATATTTCTGGAGCGTGGGACTTGTGTTGACAGAAGACGCATCTGGGAGCTGAAAAGAAGCGTGTTTATGTGTGTTGCCATGGAAACCATGGTAACGTCAGAGCCTAGGGGTAACTACCACGAGCCAGGGAAAGACTTGGGATGGTGCGAAATAAGCAAACATTACAATGAAAAAGAAACTCTAGATACAAGAAATTAAAATTGAAAATAGTAAATTTAAGGCACATAGCAGCCAGGAGGTCTCCTCGCGTGTGAAGATCTCATAGTATTCTCAACATAATATTTAAATTTTAATTGTATCACAGCGTCTCGTGTTCCATACGTTGTATCAAACAAATTCGAGTACCGTCGGCGGGCCTGATGAACTGACATCGCGGGCCGTAGTTTGGTGACCCCTGCCTTAGAAAAATCGACTCTAGGGTCACTACTCTGGTACCCGACCCCTGTCGTAAACAGTCTGTCACAGAAGTCATGCCGTTGTGAAACTTCACACTTCACTCATAAACTGCTGGACTGACAGACATGCATCACCATACTGGACCTTTATTCGCCGATAAATTTCTTTAGGTTTCACAGCTTCATTGATTTAAAAAAAAAAAACGAATAACATAACGATGTCCTCTTTGGTGTATGTCAAAAGTGGGGCGGCTATCTTTAAACTGTCCTTATTACGTCATGTCACAAAATAAAACCTTGCGTTTAACCAGTGATTATTATAGAGGCTTTCTGATTAAACGGACTATCTGCCAGCGACAACTATTTTAACTAACAGTAAAAACAAATCGGATGTCAAAATCCCAGGACAATATTTGTAGCTGCACGTGTACATCTGGTCGACGGATTGGGAACACTCGGTGGTGAGGGAGACGGGTCCCGGCATCGCTTTGACAGTTTATAAACAAGTAGGATTGGAAGCGGAAGTACTCAGCTCGGAAGAAAATAGTCCGTCTGTCAATTCATAGTTTCCGGACGTAAAGAAGATTGGCAGCTTGTTGGGGAAAACTGTTGTTGGGATCATACAGTAACTCGTTAGTTGTTGGGGGAGTCAAAACAACTGATGACAACTTTGACATTGATGGAGCCAGGGAAAATCGATTCTTGACAATGGATGATATGCCCAAATAACACCTGCAGGACATCAACCATGTCACGTGACCAATTTTAGGTTTTGCCATAACATGATTGGAGAGGACAGTTGACAAAAACCGTGGATTATGATGGACGTGTTTGTGGGAGAGCTCTACAGTGTTAGCTTAATTTAATGTTAACTAGCATGTGTCGTTATGGCAAAGTGTAGTAGCCATCCCGGAATGAGGATAGTTTGCATAAGGTAGTCATATTGTATAATTAGTTTTAATTAATATAGACAGTAGTCTTGTTAAAACTAGTTAGAGTAGAATAGTGATATTGGCTCTGCTAGGGTGAATAGAATACTGAGGTTGCCCTCTGTTTATTGGTCTTTCCTTATCATAGCCTGATTCGGACGTAGGTGAGAAGCTATAAGGCTCTCTGACAGAGTAGTTAGCTGTAAAATAACAGAGCAGGGTAATAAGCTTACACCCAGCCGGTAGGATCAGTGACTAGTGCTCTCACATGATGTGTTGGTTTTCCCACAGGTTCCCCACCAGTTACTAGGAAACTCAACACTGGTTTTGAAGAAGTGCACTCCAATTGGACGACCACCAGTTGGACTCTAAAATGATTCTTACGGAAAAGGAATAACGTCCGAGAAGAAAGATGGTATATGTTTACGCTGGACTCATACTCAGAAGGGTTCACCATGGCATGGCCCAGAAGAGCCAGCCAATATAACGACTCCTGCGTGGTATGGTTCACATAGGATGGGTGATGATTGTTGATATATCACACATCGGACAAACATTGTTTAAGGAACGAGAACATTAACGGATAAGTCACATCGTGTGCTAGATTCCAGTGGAATATTACATATGACATATACTTGAATCTATATGAACACTAGTTAGGATCAAGTGTAGAAACATTAACAGTAAAACCTAAATACACTACAAAGGATTTGTGCATTCTTCAGGACCGATAGGAACTTACAAAGTTAGTTGGCAACCAGTCCGTAATCAATCTGTACTTACAAACAGTATCTATTTCGGATGATCATGAAGATGGATTACCAGGTGGCTACCGATGACAGTCAGTATCCGGCAAGAAGGTTTCGACACCGGGTGAGGTGCACTGGTTATGATTTAATGTGCTGTGGTGTGCCCTTGCAATGAAGAAACTATGCTATTATCTGAAAGTCCGATCATACACACAGTATAGAACACATCACGCATTTTCTTCGCATACACGTCTCATATACGTTACACTTTTCTTTTAATAAATTAATCTTTATTAATTTTTAGAAGCAAGAGTTGTTGAGTATGTTGCGTTGGGGAAGTGTGAGAGGGGGCATAGTACGACAGTGAGAGAGTGATGGGAAAAGGTGTCCACGGGCTGATGGAGTGTGTTAGACGGAAGCTGGTGGATTCTCCAGGATATTGATAGGGAAAAAATATTATAATGTGGGTGTTGACTCTCTTCACTCCAGGGACGACACTTTAAAGGAGGACACGACACGTCACTGTGTTTGTCTACACCGTGATGTCACGTTCTTAACACCCTTGACATCCTTAACAACAATATTGACAGATTGCAAGACAATGGCATGGTTATTGCATTTCCTATCACACCTGTAAGGTTGTCATTTGGAGCCAACCGTAGTCACAGAAACAGCTGCCTGGGAATGAAACAATTCAATTTTCTAAATGGTTAGCGGGTAAAATACCGAGAAGTGTCGCCATGTTGAAACAATTGCCTTCCTCATTGATTCTTGGAAGGCTTAAAGACAGAGACTGGGGCGAATGATCATAAACGACTTCAGACTCCATTTATCTTTGTCAGCGGGCTGGAGAAGGTAATGAGATCGTCAAATACCCCAACGATGTGCGAGAAGACACTTCTCACCGAGAGAGAGAGAGAGAGAGAGAGAGAGAGAGAGAGAGAGAGAGAGAGAAAGAGAGAGAGAGAGAGAGAGAGAGAGAGAGAGAGAGAGAGAGAGAGAGAGAGATGAACAAGGAGGGGTTGAGTTTCCTGTTGAAGAGTTTAATTAGCGCCGCGTCTTCACGGGAAATAAAAACGAAAGACAAACTGGCCATTCTGACCCGCCGCCGTTTTTGAAATTTTCTGTGGTCCAGGTGCTTTTCAGAAAGACGGCCAAATAATGTAGAAAATTACTTTAAGATAGCCCAGAAGAAGGATTTATTTACAATTAGTCTTAACCGTTAAATTGATTTAGGTACCAATGTTGATCTCTTCAGTTTGCAGTAATGTTTGGTTCTTTACAGTGTCCGAAACGTCGCATCGTGCGTAATATTACGTTTTACAAATGGTTAGTACATATTTAGCCTCTGTAAAAGTCATGGGCTTGTTATTTACTTTAGTAGCTGTTAGCTCCTTTACTCGGACATCTCTCGCCAAATGTCATGTTATGTTTAATGTTTAGTTTAGCCAAGAACCGACATCACTGCATCCAGGACGTTCCCATACGCGCTCCGTCCTCTCGTTCAACAGCCAGCGAAGATGTAACTGCTAATCGTTCCAACTGCCATCTGACTGAAAGTTTTCCTGGTCTTCCCTCTTAGTTTTTGAAATTCGTCCAGAAACTTGCCACCCCCCCCCCCCCTTCCACCCCGCCCCCCTTCCACCCCGCCCCGCGCCATATCATTCTCTCCACATACGGCTTCTTAGTCTGTTCCACCGCGTTCTCCACCTGGTCCCACGGGAGCCCGACCAGCTCTCCCTTGTCCATAGCTAATCTGCCACTAAGAGGTGCATTCCATGCCAGTCTATCAACCTGTTCATCCCCCCGCAATCCCACGTGTATGAAGTGTTATGCTAGGACATAAAGCAATAAGTATACACATAAAAATAGTCCCATAGAACAAACTGCCGTAATGTTGGTCCTTTACATATTCTATTTTCCCGATATATGAGGTGAGATGTCTAGTTCCCTTCCTCGACGATTTTCCTTTCCAGACAATCCCCTGGACATTCTGGAAATTGCAGGGAACAAATGAAATGGGGCTGAGGCGATCCCCGGGCCGCAACGGTCGAAAAAAAAAATAAAGGCTCCATCAGCTGGGGGTCCCAAACCACTCACCACCTTGGCTATGTGAAGTGTAGGGTAATCACATGTTTGTAGGCCTGAGTGCAAGGAGAAATACGTGTTAAGTCTTTCCTCCCGTAGCGAAGGTTCGAGGGGTGAGATCGAATCCTTGTCCATGGAATCTGTCTAGAGCAGTGGTTCTCAACCTTTTTTGGCCCATGCCCCCCACACCTTTACCATATGTTCAGAGCGTCATTCCCCCCCCCCCCCCTTTTTTTCGAATTTCTTCCCTATAAATCCCCCACCCTTACACAGTATACATAAAAATGGAAGCTAAATTTAATAACACATACTAGAACAAGTCTAGACATCTACATAAAACGTGATTTGCGGGCCTACTTACGCTATAAAACGAATTTAATTAGGGCGAGAAGTACAGAACCGTAAAATTTAGAGGGAAAAACAATATCAATTAACTGGTTCTTGTATTAATGCGAGCTTGAAATAATCTTAATCCCCCCCCCCCCCCCCCCCCCTGGAAACCCTGAAATTCCCCCCTAGGGGGTAATGCCCCACCTGGCACAAGTGCATGCCGAAGTCGCATACACTGACCTGTGACGCCAATAGCTGAGTGTGACGGATTTCTCTGGAAAGAGGAATGAAGAAGAAGCCTCACCAGCAGCATAAGTGACAAAAGGGGTAGAAGAAGACGAAGAAGAAGAAGAAGAAGAAGAAGAGGTGGAGTAGGAGGAGGAGGAGGAGGAGGAGGAGGAGGAGGAGGAGAAACTGTAGCAGAAGCAGAAGAAACAATAGCAGAAGCAGAAGAAACAATAGCAAAAGCAGAAGTAAAAGAAGAAGAATAATAATAAACAGTAGCAGCAGGAAGGAAGGAAGAAAGAAAGAAAGGAAGGGAGAAAAGGAGATGGGAAGGAGGGATGATAAAGAAAGGAAGGGAATAAGGATGGATACTTGAAAGGAGAGAGGGAGGTAGAGTGAATGAAGGAAGGATGAAAGGAGGGGGAAGGGAGAAGAAAGAAAGAAAGAAAGACAGACAGACAGACAGACAGACAGACAGACAGACAGACAGACAGACAGACAGACAGACAGACAGACAGACAGACAGACAGACAGACAGACAGATTTTAGTCGATTTTAGTCGATGGATCAACATCACGGCACACGGGTGCAACCCATAAGTGCTCCGTTTTCCTCCTAACTCAAATCTGAGTCTGGAGAAACTCAGCTCAGTGCCCGAACTCCGTAGCACCGGTGAGGATCCTGAAAATATTTTGGGTAGAAAGAACAAAGAAAGAACAGGAACGGACATGACAGTTCAAGATAGGTGGAAAGAAAGGGAAAAGTTGAAAGGGAAGGAGGGTGGAGGGGAGGAAAGGAAAGGAGGGGTGGAGGGGAGGAAAGGAAAGGAGGGGTGGAGGGGAGGAAAAGAATGGAGGGGAGAAAAGGAAAGGAGGGGTTGAGGGCAGGAAAGGAAGGAAAGGGAAGGAGGGGTGGAGGGAAGGAAAGGAGCGGAGGGGAGGAAAGGAAGGAAAGGGAAGGCGGGAACAACAACAACAACAACAACAACAACAACAACAACGACAGCAGCAGTAGCAGCAGCAACAACAGCAGCAGCAGCAACAACAACAACAATAACAACAACAACAACGACGACGGCAACAACAACAACAACAACAACAACAACAGTAGCAGCAGCAACAGCAGCAGCAGCAACAACAGCAGCAGCAACAACAACAACAACAACAACAACAACAACAACAACAACAAACAACAAAAGCAGACATACCAAGACGACGCTTTGATATTAGCCGCGGGAGATATAATAACAAATCTCTTTACCTTTGTCCCCCTCTATGTTATAAGCGTCGGCCTTTCAGAAAGCAATGGCAATCTACTGAATCACAAACTGCCAATAAAGCTGGGGTTGATTGCAACATCATGTAAAAGACAAACTCATTGTCAGATTTCTTTAGATTGTACTGTTTAAACGTAAGTGGTAAAAAGCATAACGACAGTCTGGTTGTTACGCAAGGAGAATATGCAGGCGTTGGTTTGGACACCCCCCCCCCCCCCCCCCCCCCCCCAAAGTTAAATAATTGTACGTGTGAGCAATCCTAATCGACGGAAAGAAGAGACCAGTAACCCACACCAACAAATGGCTAAATTCCCTGTCTGGAAAATCGAAAGTTCTCTGTGTGAAAAGTTGAGAATAAGAACTTCTAATCTGAAATAGATAACTAGGTATTGATTTGGGCTATGACAACTGTCTCAAGGGGACTCTTGGCTTTCTTTGGATATATTCAGTTTGACGTTTCAGCGAGGAGCGGCTGGTCGAGTGGCAAAGACAACGGGTTCTCTTTCAGGAGATCCGGGTTTGAATCCTCGGTAAGTTGTGGATGTGTTTCTGTCGGACTTCACTAGCCAGGCGGCCTTAATTCCTCAGGCTCTAGACTCTTCCTACACTGCTAGATAGGCTGTAGGTGACAGACGTTTCAGCAAGTGCGCTTATATATCAAGTATCACCCATCCTGAAACGTCCAATATATTAACTATCACCCATACTGAAATATCCAAATATATCAAATATCACCCATACTGAAATATCCAAATATATCAACTAGCACCCATATTGAAACAATATATCAACTATCACCCATACTGAAATATCCAAATATATCAACTATCACCCATACTGAAACATACAAATATATCAAATATCACCCATGTTGAAATATCCAAATACGAGGGTAAGTTAATAAGTAAGTTACCTCAATGGCTCGGAACGCTGAAGAAGAAGAAGAAGAAATACGAGGGTAAGTTAAAATCGCAAATGACTGTAGAAAAATAACTAATTATGATAACAAATTGAAATCAGTTCATTTTTATAAATACACAGCCCCTTTATTTCTCAACATAATTTCCACCAACATTGATGCACTTATTCCATCGTTTTATCAGTCCTCCCAAACCGGCTGCATAGAACTTCGGCCTCATTTGCGAAATGTCTCCCGCCAAGATGGGTTGTCAATGGTTATGCTAACAAATGTTTGTCCCGTAAAGCGGTGCATAGCTGGGTAGAAAAAGTAACAAGGGGAAGTCAATAAGTAGGTCACACAGTTCCGTGGGATGGCAGGTAAATGAAAACAAGGCACGCAGTTCAATGCAGCCGGTTTGGGAGGACTGATAAAACGATGGGAGAAGTGCATCAATATTGGTGGAAATTATGCTAAGAAATAAAGGGACAATGTGTGTATAAAAATAAACTGGTTTCAAGTTGTTATCAATCAATCAATCAATCAATCAATGAATCAATCAATCATGTGCCATGCCGGAAAGCGTGGGCGGTCATGACTCGCCATTTCACTCGATCACCAGCGTTGTGGATCAGCTCAGTGTTCCTGTCTCGTCCATGCCATGTGGCCAAGCCATCCAGGTATTTTCCTCTCGGTCTTCCTCTTGGTCTGTTCCCTTCGATCTTGCCAGTTGTCACTAAGTTCTCCAATCTATTTCTTCTCATAACATGTCCAAAAAATTTTGACTGGCTATGTCTAATTACGCTAATCAATTTACCATTTTCATTTGTCTCCCGTAGTACTTGGTCATTGGTTTTTCTGTCTGTCCATGGTATTCTTTGCATTTTCCCCAGAAACCACATTTCTGCAGCCATCAGATGTTTTTCAGCTTGACTGCACATTGTCCAAGTTTCACATTCATGCAAAAGAACAGGCTCTATGTATCCCCTCAACACTCTTTTTCTCGTTTCAGTTGACATCTTTTTATTGGTCAGAATGTTTTTCATCTTGCTAAAGGCTACTTTCGCATGGCGATTCTTGTTCTAATCTCTTCAAGGCATCTCCCATCAGATGTTATTACTGTTCCGAGATAATTGTACCGATTCACTTGTTGATGAATATTGCCATTTACTTGTATATTACATTATGGTACTTCGTTCTTCCTAGTGACGACCAAAACCTGTGTCTTCTTACAATTTAATTCCAACCCTAGCTGCTCACTGTGTACAACAACTGCGTCTACTAATTGTTGCAGATCCTGTGCATTGTCTGCAATCAATACTGTATCATCTGCATATCTAATGTTATTGATGTTTCGTCCTCCAATGCTGATTCCATTTATATCTTCTACATTCCTGAAAATATTTTCACTGTATAGGGAAAAAAGATCTGGAGACATTACACAAGCCTGCCTAACACCTCTCTTAATAGGTTGATATTGTCCCACTTTATTATCAATCCTTATGGCAGCTTGTTGTTTCCAATATATGTTTTTTTATAAGTCTAATGTCTTTCCCATCAATTTGTAGATCTGCAAGCATATCTACCATGTTGACATGTCTAACTCTATCAAAAGCCTTTGTGTAGTCAATAAAGCAAAGATGAATATCCTTGTTTACTTCTATAGCACGTTCAATAACTGTTCGTAGCATATACACAGCATTTACTGTACCCTTTCCTTCTACAAACCCACATTGTTTTTCCCCTATTTCAGGTTGTATCTTCTTCCTCACTCTTTGCATGATAATTCGTAGCAAAATCTTTGTGATGTGACTTATTATACTAATTGTTCTATTTTGATCACATTCCTTGTTCCTGAAGTTGTTATCATGTGTAGTTATTTTTCTACAACCATTTGTGACCTACTTATTAACTTACCCTCGTATATCAACTGTCATCCATAACGAGAGGAGGAAGGCATGAGATGGAAGAAGGGAGGAAGAGGAAGAAGCAATTGTTAATGGAACAATCAGAATCTACACCTGACGACATCTACAGATAGAGACGAAGCATAGATAGGTTTGCCGGAGTCCCACAACATTGGTTCTCAAAATAAAGAGTTAAAATATGTGCAATAGGAAATCCCCCCAGACTCTCCCAAGTAAAACACAAGCCCGCACCGAGCTGATCCAAATTGACTGGGGAAAAGCCATCAATAAAAGTCTCGAAAGGAAAGGAGACACCCAAATGACCTGTGTGGGACGCGACCGATAAGCAGGTGTAATCTCCGAGCGTCACGTTTCTGACAGCCGGGGCCGGCCCAATATTTGACTTAAGACAGTGTCTGTACGGCGGGTGAGGACATAGAGGCCGCCTGGGGGGTGGGATGTCTTAATAATACGCGACATAAATATATAGATTCTGACTGGCTCCTAAAGACGTTTGGGAATAAATGCTGGACAACAGAGGGCATGTGTTATTATCATCATCAATGTCCTCCTCCTCATCATTATTTCCCTCCCCCCTCATTATCATCATTGTCGTCATCGTTGTCTTCCTCCCCATTCTTCCTCATCATCATAATCATCATCATCACCATCATCATTTTCCTCCTCCTCCTCTTCTCTTCCTCCTCCTCCTCATCGTTACCTTCCTCATTACCCTCATCATCATGATAAGTCACCATCACTATCATCATCATCATCATCATCATCATCATCATCATCATCATCATCATCATCATCATCATCATCATCATCATCATCATCATCATCATCATCATCACTGTCCGCCTCCTCATCATCATCGCCACCATCAACATCATTGTCATTGTCCTCATCATCATCATTATCGTCATCATCATCATTGTCTTCTCCCTCCTCCTCATCACTGTCATCATCACCATTGGCCTCCACCTCCACATTGTCATCAACCTCACTGTCATACTCCTCCTCCTCCTCCTCATCATCATTATCATATTCCTCCTCATTGCTCTCATCACCGCCATCATCATCATTGCCCTCATCACCGCCATCATCATCATTACCCTCATCACCACCATCTTCATCATTACCCTCATCACCGCCATAATCGTAATTGAACTCATCACCGCCATCATAATCATTACCCTCATCACCGCCATCATAATCATTACCCTCATCACCGCCATCATAATCATTACCCTCATCACCGCCATCATCATCATTACCCTCATCACCACCATCTTCATCATTACCCTCATCACCGCCATCATCATCATTACCCTCATCACCGCCATCATCATCATTACCCTCATCACTGCCATCATCATCATTACCCTCATCACCGCCATCATAATCATTACCCTCATCACCGCCATCATAATCATTACCCTCATCACCGCCATCATAATCATTACCCTCATCACTGCCATCATCATCATTACCCTCATCACTGCCATCATCATCATTACCCTCATCACTGCCATCATCATCATTACCCTCATCACCGCCATCATAATCATTACCCTCATCACCGCCATCATAATCATTACCCTCATCACCGCCATCATAATCATTACCCTCATCACTGCCATCATCATCATTACCCTCATCACTGCCATCATCATCATTACCCTCATCACCGCCATCATCATTGTCACAAAGTTCTTTATCCTAACTGAGTGAGATGGTCGTTGTCTAGGTTACACTGCCCCTTATATGTCATTACAGAGTGTCAGTTGAGCTAGCCTCCTGTCTCATAATACAACTCACCCCCGCAGTGCACATCCACCCGTCATTAAACAATATTGAGTTGGCGCACATAATCCTTTAATGCAGAAAGAACATGGACAAACGTAACATATTTATATATCCAGAAACAATATAATCCACAGAATATATATATCCTCCTCACAACTTAACACACACACATCACTGCCTTCTCAAGGCTTTCTTTAATCTCAAATCCACAAGACAGGTATCCATCTCCTATCCACGACTGGACCTCACACAATACAACCCACACACTGGGTCTAAGCCTCTGCTAACTATCCAACACACTCTGGGGTGTAGGCTTCAATACACTATGTCTGCTGATAATCGGGCTCAGTCTTGAATCCTTCGACTCAGAATTCCCTTCACTGAAAAACCCACAGGGCAGAGTTCTATCACTAACTCCCCTATCATTCACTTACAGACCACGGACCTATACTTCTCTGGTCCTAACACTCCACTGTCCAAAGCGACCCAACTCTCAGTCGGTCCCAGCTTCCACTGCCTTCCAGTCTCCTGACTTCACACAAAACTAAACTGTCTCTCACCCCATCCACCCTGGGGGTCTGCACTCACCCTTACCATTATTTTTCATGGCTGGTTATTTTTCTCGTAGTCTCGCAACAAAGGTCACTCATCTCAATATCAATGACCCAGGCATATGTCAATCATCATTGCCCTCATCACCGCCATCATAATCATTACCCTCATAACCGCCATCATCATCATTCCCTCATAACCGCCATCATAATCATTACCCTCAAAACTGCCATCATCATCATTACCCCCATCACCGCCATCATCATCAGTGTTCTCATCCCCACCATCAACATCATTGTCCTCATCACCGCTATCATCTTAAGCGCTATAACATTAAGATTACAGTGAGATAGAAATGCAGTGGCATTGTCTATTACGCACAAAAACAAAGGAAAGAAATTAGGATAAGATAACACAGTAGACAATATAAACATTCAAAGCTATTGTGACAAAACCGTACTTAAACCAGCTATGTCCATATAACGACAGAGCTCGCTGAATGAACCACGATGACCTCATTTGGCTCTCGGGTCGACTCACCCTAAAATCTGTGCCAGAAAATTGCATGGGAAGTACAACATATATACCTCATACATATTAAATCTATTTCCTTATACATATTTCATCTCATAATTTATACATATTTCATCTCATAATTTATACATATTTCATTCATCTCGTTCCTTATACATATTTCATCTCATTCCTTATACATATTTCATCTCATAATTTATACATATTTCATCTCGTTCCTTATACATATTTCATTTCGTTCTTTATACATATTTCATCTCATACTTTATACATACTTCATCTCATCCCTTATACATATTTCATCTCATACTTTATACATGTTTCAACTCATTCCTTATACATATTTCATCTCATTCCTTATATATATTTCTTCTCATTCTTTATATATTTCATCTCATTCCTTATAAATATTTCATCTCATTCCTTATACATATTTCATCTCATTCCTTATACATATTTCATCTCATTCCTTATACATATTTCATCTCATTCCTTATACATATTCCATCTCATTCCTTATATATTTCATCTCATCCCGTATACATATTTCATCTCATTCCTTATACATATTTCATCTCGTACTTTATACGACAGAACCTGTCTACCATTGATATGATATTATCATTGCGACAAATGCAAGAAAAATGCCGTGAATAGAATCAACCATTCTTTATTGCCTTCATCGACCTCACAAAGGCTTTTGATTTGGTCAGTCGTGAGGGTCTGTTCAAGGCACTAAAGAAGATCGGCTGCCCACCAACTCTTCTGTCCATTGTGGAATCGTTCCACACAGGCATGAAGTGTATAATCAAGTTTGATGGTGCAACTTCAGAAGAGTTTAAAATCGAGAGTGGAGTTAAGCAAGGTTGTGTACTAGCTCCCACCCTCTTTGGAATATACTTTTCACTTCTACTGAAATATGCCTTTCGTGATCAGTGTCACTTGTTTACCCGGGAGGAATGTGGAATCAACAAGCACATCTTCAACTTTATTCTCTGTTGGGATTATTGACTGACTTCTGTCTACACTCCTCCCTTCTGTCCTCCCTTCCATATATCTATTTCTTTCACTCTCTCTCTCTCTCTTTCATAACATACCCTGACAACAGTTCCTTTCAACGATAAATAAAAGATTTATTAATAAAAACTATGTCTGGAGTATGTATTGAAGGTGTATCTGTAGTTGGTAGTGTCTGCTAAGGTGACTGCAAGATAGGACATTTAGATGTTAGTCTTCGTAATCTTCTCCGGCATATTCAAAAGGCCAAAACATCAGATATCAAACACAGAATTAGAACGTTCTCACCCGGTATGATCCGTTCAGCTTGAGTCTTGACTTAATCCAATTCTTGAAAAAACAAACAATTGTTCACCACAGTAACACCGTACAGTAATGTGATCACGTTAAGTCCTTTCCGTAGACAGATTTTTCCGTTTTATGTTGTTATAATCCATCAGTGAAAACACCTCACACCTGTCCACAGTTATTTAACCGTTTTCTGAATATAGGTACACTGGTCTAGGGTTCTTCCCTGTTTCGTTTAGGTGAGTACTCAATGACAATGTTTTATCCTATTTTCTATGCTTGAATAAAGTTCCTTCTCTAAGGTTCACCAAAACCTGTTTTTTGACATTCGTTAAGTCACCCACTTTGCATTTTCTATAGTGACATACTTTCACTGCACCTGCGAAGTGCCTGATTAAATTAAAAGGTCTTTCCTGTATTATCAACACTGCTTTCTCGGTACAAGAGATGTACTGGTTTATCTTCTTTGATAGGTCAGGCTGTGTAGTAGAACCTGGGTAATAAACATTAAATCAGGTGATTTAAGTCTGCCTCATATCCCTGTCTATGTGATTATCTTTCTCCAGCCGTAATGAAACAGCCTCCGAAAGAATACTCTGACATAAACAGCAGAATTCACTAAAGTATAAACTATTCACTAAATAGAAAGTAATAGTAAACCCTACGCACAACCACATATTTCCCTATGCTAATATTACTCTAATATTAGTGTTACCTTATATATCTAGAATTAATGATACTCCAAGCATTGAAATCTATTAGCACACAATCACTTCTATCCCATTTCCCGGGATGATTTCTTTGCTATTTTTAGGAGACATAAATCCAGTTTGCCGTCCCTTTAGGTAGCACACACTAACACAACAATCCCAGTTGCTACTATTTATATTGGGCCTTCCGTTCTTCGTTAGTGTTTGATGTCCATACATCAACAATCGCCTTTTCCGTTCCCGTAACATCAAAAGTTCAGTGAAATCACGTATACGTCCGGGCGCTCCGTGCTCCGGTCCGCTCCGTCTCTACGCTGTTTCCCTGTATTCTCCGACGCTGGTACCTCAAAGTGTCCAAACCCTTTGATCACCGTCTCCCGCTGCGTTTTTCCCGTGTCGAAGTTTCCCCCAGCGTGATCGTACCGTTTCCCGTCCGGTCAGATCGTCAAGCAATGAACTTTACGAACCCCTGTATCCTATTTTCATATTTGTCGGTCAATGATCTTTTATTCGTCCTCATCTCAGAATGAATTACACACTGGTTAACCATCCTCCTCCCTTGTATTTTGATATGTAAGTTATCAAGGAATCACTAAACTGCAGTTTTTTCCGTGACAATCAGGATGGAGGTACATACATTCACTCCCGCTCAGATGACGGCCTCTGCAATGCTTAGAGATTGAAGACCAAGACCAAAATTAGGAGGGTACTGATCAGAGAGTTGCTTTTTGCAGATAATGCTGCAATTACGACCCACTCTGAGGAAGAATTACAATGTCTACTATCTGCATTCTCCAATGTTTGTTCTGAATTTGGTTTAACAATTAGCAAAAAGAAGACACAAGGTGGACATGGAGTACCATCAATCTTTATTGACTACGCCGAACTAGAAATAGTAGACCATTTAACAAATCTAGGATCAGAGGTAAATAGCAAATTATCCCTAGATCAGGAAATCAACATCAGGATTGGTAATGCAGCAACAACAATGAACAGGTTAAGAAAAAGAGTCTGGGAGAACAGGAAGCTTACTACCAAAACAAAAGTCCTTGTCTATCAAGCCTGTGTCCTTAGTGCTCTTCTTTATGGCAGTGAAACCTGGACAACTTACTCACACCAAGAGAAACGTTTAAATAGCGTTCATATGCAGTGTCGGCGAAGAATACTTGGTTATCAAGTGGCAAGACAAAATCACAAATACTGAAGTATTGGAAAGATCAGGTTGTGTGACGGTCTATTCCATACTCAGTCTTCGTAGACTTAGATGAATAGGACACGTTAGGAGGATGGATGATGGTAGAATACCAAAGGACATCTTTTCTGTTGAATTACAGATGGGTAAGCGATCTCAGGGTCGGCCTCTACTACGATACAAAGATGTGTGTAAGCGGGACATGATTGATACAGGCATTGGTAATGCACATTGGGAGCAAGTCGCCGCTGAACGTGTTGCATGGAGGGCAAATATCAGAAATGGAATAAAGACAAAGGAGAACATTATTGCAGATAAATCATACACCCAGCCCGTGAGACGTAAGATGGTGCATGATGGTGAAAATAACCATGTGTTCACATACATCCACTGTGGACGAATATTTACAGCCCGAATTGGCCTTATCAGTCACATTTGCCACCGCCATGGGTTGTAGTTATTAAGCCCTTTTGAAGCTCAATGTAACAAACTATCGTGTGTCAAGACGGCAAGGTGCCAACTTTATATATATTTCCTCTTATCCCTTATACATATTTCATTTCATACTTTATATATATATATATTTCATCTTATTCCTTATACATTATTCATCTCATTCCTTATACATATTTCATCTCATTTGTTATACATATTCATCTCATTCCTTATACATATTTCATCTCATTCCTTATGCATATTCATCTCATCCCTTATACATATTTCATCTCATTCCTTATACATATTCATCTCATCCCTTATACATATTTCTTATCATTCTTTATACACATTTCATCTCATCCTATATACACATTTTATCGCATCCCTATACACATTGTATCTCATGCCTTTTACACATTTCATCTCATGCATTACACACAGTTCGTCTCCTTCCTTATACATATTTCATCTCATCCCTTAAACATATTTCATCTCATCCCTTATACACATTTAATCTCATCCGTTACTCACACTTCGTCTAAGTCCTTAAACATATTTCATCTCATTACTTATACATATTTCATCTCATCCTGTATACATATTTTATCTCATCACTTATACACATTTCATCATAAGTGCATGATAAGGCAGATGTGGTCGAGGCACTTTGGAATCGTGTGTATAGGGCAGAAGAACAAAAAGATCACCACGACTGGGAGAAAATGGTGCTACAGGGAGTGACCACATGATCTGGCCGACACTAAAAACTCAGATGAAAGGCCAAATGGACACATAATAACCAAACTCCCATTAGTAACATTAATACTGGGACTCTTCGCTAGCTGTTGCAGATGAGGATTGAGCACGTATGGGAATGTTACGAGTGCTGTGATGTCGGTTCTTAACGCAATTCAGCTCAACTTATCCACAGCTTTTACAACTTTCCAAAATTCCCAACTTTCTCTATTTTATTGAGCAGCGATGGGTGTGGTGTGCCCACAAAGCTCTGACGTCAGCTATTTTAGTACACAACAAACAGCTATCAAATGAATCTGATTACTCTATCGATCCCTCTGCGTCTCCTAACATTAGGATATTCTTAAAATACAACATAGGAAGCACAGACGAAACGGAAACAAAGCGACGCCATCTTGGTGCCATGAACAAAATAGACTAATTACAAGAAGGAGACAGAAGATTGGAACATAATATCAAAAGCCAGACTCCTCCATGGCTTTTTAATTATGCCCCTTGTGAAAGTTATTTCCCCTGTGCAATAATTATGGAAATCACTAACCGTTATATTTGTGGAAAGTGTCGGAAGAAATGTTTTCCAGGTCTTGCAGTTTGTGAAGATAATTTACTTGGAAACTTGAGACTAACCAAAAATAATTGTTAAATAGGAGGAAGAAGTCAAGCGAAGTTAATGACGGACTGGCACCTGGCTATCTTGACAGACGATAGTTTGTAAAATGGAGTTATACTTCTCCATAACACAAAGCCTGGGCTGAATTGAGACAATGTATTGCCCATGCAGCATGATCCCTCTCTCGGCCTGCCTAATTTACTCCAGGGGCAAGGTAACACCAAGACGTCGGGAACAAGACAAGCTGCAGAAGCTGCCGGATCAGCAAAGCAATGCTCTTATTGTCCTTCTGATGGAGCTTCCATCCTAGACCAGTTGCCGACAAAAGCTTAGGGCCTGGTATGCCCTGCCATGACATTTAGTCGTTGGGTTACATTTCCTCGCTCTAGGGTAAAGCTCGTACCCTCCAAATTGGACTCCTCCGCCTGAAGCCGTTGGCATAATGTAGGGTGTCGGGTTTGGTGAGGGCCGCCCAACATTCGGCGCTAACAGAAACCAGGTAGTACCGTCTACTGTCATACGGTAGCTCAGTCATATCTGACTAAGATCTGACACCCAAAACGAAGTTAATAACAATAATAATAATGGTAACCGATGCTGTGCAAAACCAAAAGTATGTTTGGACCAAACATGGAACACAATCAATTGAAAAAAGTATTATATTGTAAATTCCCGTTCACTGAGAATTGGAAATGCGAAAGATACCGCGAAACAACGATTACCTGAAAGAGGCTAATGAAACTAGAACACCATTTACAACAATAAGAAAGAAACAAACAGCTTTCTTTGGTCATGTGATGAGAAGAGAGGCATTGGAGAACATCGTGACAACTGGAAAGATCGAGCGGAAGAGAGGCAGAGGCAGACCAAGAGAAATGCTGCTGGATGGATTGAGACGGTGGCATGGAGGAATATCATCAGTAGATTTGATCCAGAACACCAAAGACCCAGATCTGTGTAGAGCCATGAACGCCTACACCAGCTGGCAGGGCACTTGATAATGATGACCACGAAACAAAACAAATAACACGATGACCCTAGTGTAGCGATATATCTTCCTTCAGTTCAAATGTGAGGTCACATGTGTCGATATAGTATCCGTCGACACTGAGTACAGAGTACCAAAAATAAAAATAAAAAAATCCACTAGACGAAAAAGAAAACAAACACATCTGCCCAAAAATAATTCAGTTTTGAGATTGGTTATTAAGACAAATACAATTCAGGAAAATGAAATATCTTGGACACTTAAAACGATGTGCTGTATTGACTACACTAAGGCTGTTGATAAAGTAAAACATGAAGAAATGATAACAATGATGGCACTATTAAACACCGATGGTAAATATCTAAGAAAAATAAAGAACATGTATTGGCAACAAAGAGCAGCAATAAGAATTGACAGCAAATTAGCAACTTTTTGAAACATTAAACAAGGTGTTAGACAGGGCTGTGTACTGTGTGTGTAAACCTGATCTGTATAACGAAAGCTCGAAACAGCAATGAGAGTCATGGCGACTGCCAATATCGAGCAAAGACTGCAAGTTCTTCTGTTCCAAGTACTGGTGCTTTCATCCATCGAGTATGCCCAGGCCATCCTTACTGTCAGCCCTACACAGATTGGAAGACTTGAAAAGGTACAAAACGAAGCCATGCGCATCATTTTGGGCTGCACGAGAGACATCAGCTGTGTAGCAATGAGATACCTCCTTGACTTCCCGACAATGAACCACAGGATCAAGATCTGGAGAGCTCATGCATACTTAAAAATAGGTATGATGAGCGGCACCCTCTGCATGAAGCTGTATTCCGAGAAAAGGGTGACAGGCTAAAGAGGGGCAAATCATAGATGGGTCGGGCGGAAGATGTCGTCAGACAGATCTGCAGTCTTACCAGTATCAACCCCGGCAAGGAATGGGTGCCGGTGCCTCCAGCTTTTAAGTGCACTTTCTTCCGCATTATCACACTCGACAGACGGTGCAGAGAGCAGAACCCTGCCGCTGTCAATGCAGAGGTCAACGCGCTCATCTATGAACACTCAGACAACCCCGAAGTGCTTATCTATACTGGTGGATTTGTTGTAAAGCAGCAGAGAAGTGCATGGGCATTTACAGCCCGTACAGCGGGCCGAACCGTTCAAGAATCCAGTGGTGCCCACTCCATGACCACGAGCAGCATGACGATGGAGGTGATGGCAGTAACACAGGCTTTCATATGGCTAGAATCACAGCATTATACCAACGTGTGTGTACTAAGTGATTCAATGAGCATGATTCGGAAGGTCGAGGCTGGATCTGTACGTAGAAAGTGGACTGAGTGGCTGCAGAAGTTTGTTGTCCGCAAAGTCACCTTTATCTTCGTCCCGGGACATGCGGGAGTCGAGGGAAATGCACGAGCTGATAAACTGGCTGGCTCTGCACCCCCTGCAGATGGCCAGCCCATGGATCGTGCCGATGTTATTAACGTCCTTAAAGATATGTCGAGAACAGCGGATTTTGACGTCAGTGAATCCGCATCGCTGTCCAGGATGAAAGACTTGGGAATAAGAATCGGCACGGTCAGACGCGAGAAGTACATCGGGAAAACGAGGTGCCTCGTCAACCAACACAGAACTGGCACTATTAGCCACCGGACTCAGATGCTTATGCTGGGGGCGGGGGGGGGGGGAAGGATCTGAACACCTATGGACCTGTTCGGAGTGCAATGAAGATACCCCAACTGATAACTGATAACCTGATCTGTTCAATTTGTACAGAAACAATAATGAGCACAACTAAAAGAAATGACAGATATAATTGCAACAGAAAGCCAAAACAAAAGACTTAGTCTGAATAATAGAAAACCAGAAGTAATGATTATTAAAATTAAAAAAAAAAAGTGTATACCCAAATACAACACCAAAGTGAATGGAATCATTCAGAAACACGTCAATGTGTCTAAGTATTTGGGTAAGATAATAACAGCAGATGGAAGATGTTTTAAGGAAGTTAATGGTAGAAAAGCCCAGGAAAAGGTAGCATTTCACAAGGTGAAGAATATTCTCTACAATTTATATTTGTCAATAGAGGTGACGAAAAGAGTTGCTAAGAGCTATATTTAGCCAATCCTGATGTACGGAATTGAATCATGGACAATAAGCAGACCAGTGAGGAATTATTTGGAAGATGAGGAGATTTGGTTTCATACAATAATGATGAGAACACCATGGACAGATTAAAAGAGCAATGACAATATCTTGAAAACAGATAACGCACAAAAAGAACTGGTTACTGGCATGGGAAGAAGAAGCCTACATACAGTCTTTGGACATGTCACGAGAAGAGAAAAGCTGGAGTATGTCGTCACAAAGGGAAGGTTGGGAAGGAAGAGAGGCAAGGGGAGGCCAAGAGAGAACATGATGGACAGTTTGACATCATGACATGCGTCACAAGGGACAGAAGGCTGTGGCAGACATGACCATTAACTCCGCATGACGACATAGGCTACAAGAAGAAGAAAGAAGACACGGATTACTGGAATAATTAACTATCGAGCATTTATACCGAGGCTTTAGTCTTGAAGTCTGTGTAGGAAACGACCCCACTGTCTCGTCATAAGCCTACCGGCAGTTTATGAGCTAGAGCGCTATTATAGCTTACATTCATAAACCGACATTTTATCAGCTCATATCTAGGGAGCCAATTTCGGGCCATAATTGGTAACAGTGGGTTTGCCTTATACAGAAATGTGTGGCTGCTTGTTTTCTAGTGATTGCCGCTTCAATCGACGATGAACTGTATTTTTTGTGTTGGCATTCTGGCAGCGACATTATGCATAGTATACCTGTGCGGGCAGTTGGTTTGTTGAGACTCCTGCCTGTTCCACTTTTCACATGGGGCAGTGAGGAGTATTTTATGTGATATTCATTGGCACAGGAATGGAGAAGAGGGGACCCTTTGCCGTGAAGTTGGAACCGCGATTAACTAATTTGTAGAAGTTAAGGGACAGCAAACAACGTCACTATCAAACATCACCACTCCTAAATTATCCAAATACCAACATGCATACAAACAAGAAGCCGATTCGTCTAGTATTACCAATGCCAGACAACGAGGTGCCTCGTCAACCAACATAGAACCGGCACTATTAGCCACCGGACGCTGATGCATATGCTGGGGGGAGGATCTGAGCACCTATGGACCTGTCCGGGGTGCAATGAAGATACCCCAACTGATAACTGACAACTGATAACTGATCCCATCAAGCTTGCCAGTTGTCACTACATTTTCAAGATCATTTCTCCTCATAACATGTCCAAACAATCTTGACTGTTTACGTCTAAATTTTATTTTTTTTTAAATTTGTCTCCTGAAGGACTGTCTCATTTGATATTCTGTCCGTCCGTAGTATTCTTTGCATTTTTCTCAAAAATCCCATTAACACATTCTTCAATGTCTCTTTTACTCCATCTACCCAGCTCTTCCTAGATTGTCCACTCACTTTGTATCCCGATGTTTCACGTAGAAATGGCACCAATACTAAAGAACAAACATGTATCAATAGCTACCAGAAAGAACTATACAACACAATCTTCCTACAACTCTATGCTGTCAGTGCTAAACCTGGACAATTACTGAAAAAGAGAAAAGAAAAATCATAACAACATAAATTACATTCCTGAAAAGAATACACAATGTATCAAGAAGAGAGAAAAGCAGAAATGAAGAAATTAGAACTAAAGTTGGGGTTATAGCAGCGCTAGATTTTATTAGAAGGCAGCAAGTCAAATGGTTTGGCCATGTAACTAGGTTACCAACTAACAGTATACCACAACAAGCAATGATGTACAGATCAGATGGAAGCAGAAGAAGAGGCTGGCCAGAGGGACAGAGGAAATAGCAGAGTCTACGGGAATAGCGATACATGAAAGCCATAAACGGGCACTCTCCCGCTGTTTATACTTCACCTCGACACCGCAAGGTACAAGAGGAACATGATGAGATGAGGTGAGATAGATGTTTCTCAGCTTTCTGTTAATTGTCCACGTTTCACGCGTATTTGTGGGTTCTATATAGCATTTCAACACTCTTTTTCTCACTGCAGTTGATAACACCTTGTTGGTAAGTATGTTTTCCATTTGGCAAAAGGCCACCTTTGCCATGGCAAGTCTTGATCTAATCTCTGCAAGGTATCTTCCATCGGATGATACGACTGTTCCGAGATAGTTACACCGATTCAACTCTTTAAGAATATTCCCATTCACTTAGATGTTAAAAAGTGGTGTTTTTTTTCTTCTTGGAGACGACCATGATCTCTGTGTTTTTTGTTTGTTTTTTTTTACATTTCACATGGATTATTTATAAGCCTTGCAGTCTACACCCATAGATATCATAAGGAGAACTTCAGTGCAGTGCACGACCTCCGTGACAACGACGGGGCTGCAGATGTGTGCACACCAAGATCACCATCAACAAGTGCCGAGTGGACTGACGTAGGGTGACCATGCTTCTCCACATTATGAGATCTCCAACGGCTTGTATAAATTCATGTGTTGACTCACTTCCGTGCCATTACACAAAACTGCCAAGGATCCCCCTCCCTCCCCTATATCTTCCTCTATCTCTCTTTCCACAAATATTTCTAGTAGTCACATGTTTCAGTTATCTTCTCATAATGAGGTCAAAAACGATGACTGCATCTTTCTGATGTTTGTGGTAAGGTGTCTGTACGACATAGCCTCCACGAAAATGTCTAGAGTACTTATTTTGGCTGTCTAATGAATCTTCTTCCTGGCCTAGAGGTTAGCGACCTTTCTCCGTAACCTCGTATACTCTCCCTTAAGTAACGTGACGACGGTGAGAATCAGCAGTGGTTCGAATCGCGTCGGTAACTTACGGGGTATGTGAGCCGGCCGCTCAGAAAGCAATGGCAAACTACTGAGCGTAATCTTGCCAAGAAATCAACAATCAGCTGAAAGATGCTGATATTGACAGCGATGTCCTGCAAAGGATATGCAAAACATTTTTTTAATGAATCTTCAGCATTCGTCTATGAAACCAAATCTCCAAGGTTTCTATGGAATTTTTTTCGCCTGAATATAAATTGTCCAGGATTCGAAGCCACAAGTTAGAACTGGTTCTATGTAACACGCATGAATTCATTCTTAACTTCCAATGACAATGAACACACATGTTATAAATAATTTGTCTGAGTTTGTTTTCTACATCTGAACTCCCATGTGGTCACTATAGCTTCCTATTTGTATAGTGTCTAGCGCGGAGTATGCAGGAAATCACTTGAGTTGAATGTCACAAACAGAGTGCTGAAATGTTTTACCGAATATGTTCTGTTGCATGACAGTAAACAGTTCTGTTGCATGGCCGTAAACAAAGTCGGGTATTTGTCAAATATGACTGAGCTACTGTTTGACGTAGACTGCACTATTTGCATTCTGTTTGCGTCGAATGTTGGGCGGTGCTCACCAAACACGATACCCCACATTGTGCCAGCGGTTCTGGGTTGAGGAGCACAATTAGGAGGGTACAAACCTTACGCTAGTGCAAGAAAATGCAACGTAAAGACTAAATGTCATAATAGGGCAGATAAGGTCCTAAGCCTTAGTCGACAACTGGTCTGGGATCGAAGCTATGACATTCGGACAGTTAGAGCATTGCTTTGCTGATCCGGCAGCTTCTACAGTTTGTCTTGTTCAAGACGTCTTGGTGTTACCTCTACTCTGGAGTAAACTAGGCAGACCGAGAGATGGACCATTCTGCATGGGCAAGACATGGTCTCTACATTTCAGCCAAGGCTTTGTGCTATGAAAAGGTATAACTCCATATTACAAACTCTTGTCTGTCAAGTCGGCAAGGCGACAGTCGTGACAGTAAATCTTGCATGTGAATTAATACATAATAATATTACGAAGAGCTTGGGGAAAGTTGTGGTTTCTGAGATGAATGTTGTGAATACCTTGTAAGGCCATTGTTACTAGCACCGACTGATTGGGAGGGGCTAAAGAACGTAGAACATTATTATACGATGGCTGAAATACTTAAAACTCATAGACATTGATATTGTTCGAATGTGCAGAATTGGTTATCTCCATGGTAATCTCTAAAACGAAGTCTTTCTGTCTGCACAAAATTGGTTGGAACCGCCTAATTGATAAAGTTCCGGTATATTTGAGCTATTGTTTGTTGTTGGTCAAATACAATATACGAAACGGAATTTCTTTGTTAACTTTATGGTCGCAATTTAGCAGGTGTTGAGAAGTGACCGAGTATGGAGGTTTATAGCCCTTCGACTGCAAGAGGATTCCTAAAAATTGAAGATTTTTAGTGACTGTTGCGGAACCACTGTAGTTTAACGATAAGATGATAAACTAACAGAGACAACCTGTTTTCACAGCTGCAATTGCTTGTTACTAGTACAGAAACATTCACGTCGGATCGAGGGAACCGCCAGTCTTTGAAAAGTCCCTAGGAAACGGGAAATGTCGGCTTGTTGTTTTGTTGAATCGCGAGATGAAGGGACAGACGGTTGCTTTAGTTGTGGAAAGGGGAGACGAAAATTCCTGTGAAGTTAGGGACGGATTGTCTGCCCCTGAGAACACCTGCTGTTGACAGGAGAATGACGTCACTCGGACAATCTCCGACTGCAGAAAACATAAATTCTTTTGCCGCCAGTGTAAAGAATGGAATTGGACTAGACAGAAGTGTTAGCTGGCTCGGTTCTAGTGTTGAATAGAATCGCATGTTTTATGTATCAATTAACATGTGTCTTTTATGGCAAATTGTGAATTCGATTCCGGATTGAGCCAGGATTGCATAAGGTATTTGCGGGATAGCATCTAGCTGTAAATAATGTGGAATAGCTTAGTGATAGATAGAGTTTAGAACTCTATCATAGTGTTGTTGTGTTGTGGTTAGGTAGTCAAGGAGTATCGGCGACAGTAGGCAATCGCATTGTTAAAATTAACTAGTGTGAGAAGTGAAGTGGCTCAGCTGGTAGGGAATAGTGAAATGGGATGATGTTTGGAGAGATTGAGGATGGTTGGGGGATAGGGAGAATGTCCAATGGTGGGATCTTCCAGTGGGGTCTACTGGGGTTCTACACTTTACATTTTGGTCTGTCCTTGTCTTGCCCTACCTCGGACCGAGGTGATGAGCTCCTCTGCCCATGACACAGTTGGTTCACTGTCATGTATCTGAGTGAGGCCATCGGCCTACACTCATCTAATAGGGGTCAGTGACAGGTTGCTCTCACCGGGTGTGTTGTTTTCTCTTTTACAGATTCCCTCAGGTTAGGATGAAAACCACTGAAACATGGCAAATTAAAATCCTGGAGAAAGTAGTGCAGGAAGGTTTATACATCAGCCTTTGCACTGGGCCTATGATAGAAAAAGTCTGAAGGACATGGCTCTGGTGAGCCGATAACTATAAGCATCCAACAGGATGACTTCTCAGAACATTAATGTTTGTGTTACACGCCACACGAGACCTGAACATTAATGAGTGTTTTTTCCCCCCACATCATATGGACAAATAACAATAAGAAGTGTCAAGGAAATTAGTAGATTCCTGTGAGACTATGTACAATGCTTGAGAGAGGGTGAGAAATTTAGGACATCTCGTAGAAAGGAATAATGTTAATTTCAAGGGACAGTGTTCTGCGTTTTCACTATTCTGGAATTGTGAAGTCTCAAACTCTAAGAACATTTAGGGACAGTGTTTATGATCAAGTTAGGATTTGGACTATGGCCTGGTCTGCCCTGCCATGACATTTGGACTATGGAAAAATAACAATATGAAGTGTCAAGGAAATTAGTAGATTCCTGTGAGACTATGTACAATGCTTGAGAGAGAGTGAGAACTTTAGGACATCTCGTAGAAAGGAATAATGTTAATTTCAAGGGAAAGTGTTCTGCGTTTTAACTATTCAGGAATTGTGAAGTCTCAAACTCTAAGAACATTTAGGGACAGTGTTTATGATCAAGTTAGGATCAGTATCGGACTATATCTGTGATTGATGTCTTAGTATCGTGATTATCACAAGCTACCGAAGATAGTCTACATCTGGCAGGAGGGACACATCGTTTGGTGAGGTTTTTTGTGCTGACTCAGATGATGTTGTGTAGTCCTTACCATGATGATCGGATGTTGCTCCTGAGATGTTCGGTCTGATTCTGCAGACACACTAGAGTATACGACATACATTCTACACATACACTTCTCACATACATCACTTTTCTTTATTAAATTAATCTGTTATTAATTTTTTGAAGCTAGAGTTGTTAAGTATGTTGTTTTGGGGAAGTGTGAGAGGGGCTATCAGCAAGTGGTGTGAGAGAGAGAGAGAGAGAGAGAGAGAGAGAGAGAGAGAGAGAGAGAGAGAGAGAGAGAGAGAGAGAGAGAGAGAGAGAGAGAGAGAGGTATCCACTGACTGAGGGAGTGTGGTGGACGGAATCTGGTGGATTCTCCAGAATAATGATATGGGGTTAAAAATAATGTGGGTGTTGATTCCCCTCACTCCAGGGACGACACTTTAAAGGAACACACGACAGTGACGATGATAAATGAGACCAAAATCATGTCATCAGGATAACACAGGGTGTTTACATTGTGCAACAACCAACATTTCTGGCGTGCCTTGTGGGATCTCTCTATCAGTTTGCTGTACACATTGAATGACTGACTGACTGACTGACTGACTGACTGACTGACTGACTGACTGACTGATAGACTGACTGACTGACTGACTGACTGACTGACTGACACCTTGCTGTCTTGACAGACGATAGTTTGTAAAATGGAGTTATACCTCTCCATAACACAAAGCCTGGGCTGAATTTAGAGACCACGTGTTGCCCATGCAGCATGATCCCTCTCTCGGCCTGTCTAGTTTACTCCAGAGGAATGGTAAACAAATACGTGTTAAAAAAGACAAACTGCAGAAGCTGTCGGATCAGCGAAGCAATGCTCTACATTTCCACCTGTCGGAGCTTCAATCCTAGACCAGTTGCCAACCAAGGCTTCAGGCCTGGTCTGCCCTGCCATGACATTTAGTCTTTAAGTTGCATGTCCTCGCACCAGGATAAGGCTTGTACACCTCCCAATTGCGCTCCTCCGCCCGAAGATGTTGGCACATTGTGAGGTGTAGGGTTTGGTAAGCGTCGCCCAACATTCGGCGCTAACTAAAGCAGGTAGTACCGCCTACTGTCATACGGTAGCTCAGTCATATCTAACTAAGACCTGACATCTATACATTTAAATATATCAGGTAAAAATACACAAGCCTGCCTAATGTAGTATTTAATGTGTTGAAAAGGGAGGGGAGAGGGTGAGAGAGTGGAGGGGAGGAGGCGGGAGAGTGGAGGGGAGGAGGGCAGGAGAGTGGAAGGGAGGAGGGTGGGAGAATGGAAGGGAGGAGGGCGGGAGAGTGGAGGGTGGGAGATTGGAGACGGAGGAAAAGAAGAAGGAAAAGAAGAAGAAAAAGAAGAAGGGAAAAAAAGAAGCAGAAAAAGTGAAATAAAATGAAAAGGAAGAAGATGAAGATAAAGAAGAAGATGAAGAAGAGGACGAAGAAGAAGATGAAGAAGAAGATAAGAAAAAGAAGAGGAGGAAGAAGCGCTTCCCAAATAAACAACACGCGAAAAACTGTGCCAGTGAAATAAAACGAGGAACTAAACTAAACCGAGCGAAACAGCTAAAATGTGCGTTTTTTAAATTTTTTGTAGAAAATATAATAAATCAAGATAGTTTTGACGAGACAGCAGAAAAACAAGAAAAGCTACAAATTACATGGTTGCACAGCTAGTGTCCATTCTGCATGCAATTTGCCGACAGCAGCACAAATCTCTGGGACTTTTAATGAACCATATCTTCAAGAACAACAAAGCGAAAACTTAGAGATCATGACGTTTCACTTCAAATTAATGGGACCGTAAAGGCGAGCACGACGAAGCACAGCAGAGGTCTGGTTTCCGGTCACGATGGAGTTTGTCATGCACTCTGCGCGTTTGATGGAGTGGAAGTTTTTAGCGGCTTTAAAGATTAAAGAACGAACGAACAAACGAACGAATTTTATTTTCTAAGGGTCATCAATTGGGCGCGCAGGCCTATCTTACATTTAGCCCTTTCAACCACTCAACTTTCGCACGTCAATTATATATTGTGCACGTTACGATATTTACATAGACAAAATAAAATCGCCTGGATGTTTTCTCCGGTGCATGCCGGTGTGATGGGAAATGAACAGGCGGGCAGATTGGCTGGCTCTGCAGAACTTGGTGGAGTATTGATACAAGACAAGGCAGACGTGGTTGCGGCCTTGTGGGAGCACGTGTACATCTCGGAGGAGCCAATGGATTATCATGGTCTGACAAGAATGAAACAGCGAGGAGTGACGAAGGGATCTGGCCGACGCTCTACGCTCAGGGGAAAGACGAGACGGATATATAATCAGATTGCTACTGATACTATTGGTGTTGGAACTCTTCGTTGGCTGCTGAGGATAGGGACGGGGCGCTTATGGGAATGCCCCGAATACTGTGATGTCGATTCCTAAATCAATCAATCAATCAATCAATCAATCAATCAATCTAAAAAAAAAAAAGAAGTAAATACAGAAGAGACAAACAATATGTTGCGCCATTTATTGCCTGACATATTTCACTGAAGATCGCCATGTACATACATGTTCTTCTGTTGCTCCTTACTTAGCTAGTAGTACAGCTCTCTCGTTTCCGGGTACTCCACGGTGAGATGGTATCCATTGTACAATGACCTTACTCTGGCTGCCTAGTTCAGATAGTAGTGCCTTTATTAATTGCAATTACCCAAACTGGAGCGCCTCAGGTATATGTATATATATCGAGACAACAATATATACGAAAGATGCTTATGCCAACAATACCAAACGTGGTCATTATCCAGATTACAACTGCGCAAGATCAACAACATATACGAGATGAGTTACTTGAGAAGATGTCATAATAAGTGTCGTCCCTGGGGTGAGGGGAATCAACACCCACATTCTTTTAACCCCATATCATTATCTTGAGGATCTCCTAGCTTTCTGTCCACAATACCCCGTCAGTCCTTGGATCACTCTCTCTCTCTCTCTCTCTCTCTCTCTCTCTCTCTCTCTCTCTCTCTCTCTCTCTCTCTCTCTCTCTCTCCCTCTTACCCTTGGACCATGCCCCCTCTCATTCCATTCCAAGACATACTACACAACACTGGCTTCTAACAAAACAACACATTAATTTAATAAAGAAAAGTGTCAGGTATGTGCAAAGTGTATGTGTGGAATGTCTGTCGTATAATCTAGTGTGTATGTAGAATCAGACCGAACAGCTCAGGAGCAAAGTCTGCTTCATCACAGTACTGGCCACACAACAGCACCATATATGATGGACAGAAGACCTCACCCAAATGATGTGTCTCTCTGGCCAAGTGTCGACTTCCTCCAATAGCTCTAGGACAATCCGGATGCCTGGTCACCAATAGTGGATATTATCCAATATTGACCATCAAACTGACACACACAGTGTAACTACTATGTCCCTACAAGTTCTGTGTTCAGAGAATTCTAGTATAGTCCAAAAAGTTTACTGTCACTTTGGAACTAACTGTTAGTGTTTAACTTCTAATAAGAATTCTCCAATTGTAACACACACTGGTAATTGGTAATGATAGGAATTCCCCAATTGTAACACACAATGTTAATTTTCCAGGTATCTATATCTCTACTAGTGTTCCTGGTACTGGTGGTATTTTCAGTGTCTTTATTTTACTGTGATGTAAACTATCACTTAGGAAACACACTTATATAATCATCGTTTCCCGCTCAGCAGAGGCCAGGTTCCTGCAGACCCTCTGGGTTATG